>JAZDUA010000877.1:412500-416024 GCA_038098605.1 Gryllus longicercus
TACTACTACTACTACTACTACTACTACTACTACTACAACTACTACAACTACTACTACTACTACTACTAACTACTACTACAACTACTACTACTACACTACTACTACTACTACACTACTACTACTACTACTACTACACTAACTACTACTACTACTACTACTACTACTACTAACTACTACTACTACTACTACTACTACTACTACTACTACTACTACTACTACTACTACTACTACTACTACTACTACTACTACTACTACAACTACTACTACTACTACTACTACTACTACTACTACTACTACTAACTACTACTACTACTACTACTACTACTACTACTACTACTACTACTACTACTACTACTACTACTACTACTACTACTACTACTACTACTACTACTACTACTACTACTACTACTACTACTATACTACTACTACTACTACTACTACTACTACTACTACTACTACTACTACTACTACTACTACTACTAACTACTACTACTACTACTACTACTACTACTACTACTACTACTACTACTACTACTACTACTACTACTACTACTACTACTACTACTACTACTACTACTACTACTACTACTACTACTACTACTACTACTACTACTACTACTACTACTACTATACTACTACTACTACTACTACTACTACTACTACTACTACTACTACTACTACTACTACTACTACTACTACTACTACTACTACTACTACTACTATACTACTACTACTACTACTACTACTACTACTACTACTACTACTACTACTACTACTACTACTACTACTACTACTACTACTACTACTACTACTACTACTACTACTACTACTACTACTACTACTACTACTACTACTACTACTACTACTACTACTACTACTACTACTACTACTACTCTACTACTACTACTACTACTACTACTACTACTACTACTACTACTACTACTACTACTACTACTACTACTACTACTACTACTACTACTACTACTACTACTACTACTACTACTACTACTACTACTACTACTACTACTACTACTACTACTATACTACTACTACTACTACTACTACTACTACTACTACTACTACTATACTACTACTACTACTACTACTACTACTACTACTACTACTACTACTACTACTACTACTACTACTACTACTACTACTACTACTACTACTACTACTACTACTACTACTACTATACTACTACTACACTACTACTACTACTGCTACTAGCTACTACTACTACTACTAGCTACTACTACTACTACTACACTGACTACTAGCTACTACAAGCTACTAGCTACTAGCTACTAGCTATGCTACTAGCTACTAGCTACTAGCTACTAGCTACTAGCTACTAGCTACTGCTACTGACTACTAGCTACTGACTACTACTGACTACTAGCTACTAGCTACTGACTACTAGCTACTAGCTAACAGCTACTGACTACTGACTAGCTACTGACTAGCTACTAGCTACTGCTACTAGCTACTAGCTACTAGCTATGCTACTAGCTACTACTAGCTACTGCTACTGACTACTGCTACTAGCTACTGACTACTACTAGCTACTGACTACAGCTACTAGCTACTGACTACTACAGCTACTGACTACTAGCTACTGACTACTAGCTACTACTAGCTACTGCTACTAGCTACTAGCTACTAGCTACTAGCTACTGCTACTAGCTACTAGCTACTGACTACTGTACTGCTACTAGCTACTAGCTACTGACTACTGACTACTGACTATGCTACTGACTACTAGCTACTGACTACTACTAGCTACTACTACTGACTATGCTACTAGCTACTGCTACTGACTACTAGCTACTGACTAGCTACTGCTACTGACTACTAGCTACTGACTACTGCTACTGACTACTGCTACTAGCTACTAGCTACTGACTACTAGCTACTGACTACTAGCTACTGACTACTAGCTACTAGCTACTAGCTACTGACTACTGACTAGCTACTAGCTACTGACTACTAGCTACTGCTACTGCTACTAGCTACTGCTACTAGCTACTGCTACTGACTACTGACTACTGCTACTAGCTACTAGCTACTAGCTACTGACTACTGACTACTGCTACTACTAGCTACTAGCTACTAGCTACTAGCTACTAGCTACTAGCTACTGCTACTGCTACTGCTACTGCTACTGCTACTAGCTACTGACTACTAGCTACTGCTACTGTACTGCTACTGCTACTAGCTACTGCTACTGACTACTGCTACTGCTACTAGCTACTGCTACTGCTACTGTACTGCTACTAGCTACTGCTACTGCTACTGCTACTGCTACTGCTACTGCTACTGCTACTAGCTACTGCTACTGCTACTGACTACTGCTATGCTACTGCTACTGCTACTGCTACTGTACTGCTACTGCTACTGCTACTGCTACTAGCTACTGCTACTGCTACTGACTACTGCTACTGCTACTGCTACTGCTACTGCTACTGCTACTGCTACTAGCTACTGCTACTGCTACTGCTACTGCTACTGCTACTGACTACTGCTACTGCTACTGCTACTGCTACTGCTAGCTACTGCTACTGCTACTGCTACTGTACTGCTACTGCTACTGCTACTGCTACTGCTACTACTGCTATGCTACTGCTACTGCTACTGCTACTGCTACTGCTACTGCTACTGCTACTGCTACTGCTACTGCTACTGCTACTGCTACTGCTACTGCTACTGCTACTGCTACTGCTACTGCTACTGCTACTGCTACTGCTACTGCTACTGCTACTGCTACTGCTACTGCTATGCTACTGCTACTGCTACTGCTACTGTGCTACTGCTACTGCTACTGCTACTGCTACTGCTACTGTCTAGCTACTTGCTACTGCTACTGCTACTGCTACTGCTACTGCTACTGCTAGCTACTGCTACTGCTACTGCTACTGCTACTGCTACTGCTACTGCTACTGCTACTGCTACTGCTACTGCTACTGCTACTGCTACTGCTACTTGCTACTGCTACTGCTACTGCTACTGCTACTGCTACTGCTACTGCTACTGCTACTGCTACTGCTACTGCTACTGCTACTGCTACTGCTACTGCTACTGCTACTGCTACTGCTACTGCTACTGCTACTGCTACTGCTACTGCTACTGCTACTGCTACTGCTACTGCTACTGCTACTGCTCTGCTACTGCTACTGCTACTGCTACTGCTACTGCTACTGCTACTGCTACTGCTACTGCTACTGCTACTGCTACTGCTACGCTACTGCTACTCTGCTACTGCTACTGCTACTGCTACTGCTACTTGCTACTGCTACTGCTACTGCTACTGCTACTTGCTACTGCTACTGCTACTGCTACTGCTTACTGCTACTGCTACTGCTACTGCTACTGCTACTGCTACTGCTACTGCTACTGCTACTGCTACTGCTACTGCTACTGCTACTGCTACTGCTACTGCTACTGCTACTGCTACTGCTACTGCTACTGCTACTGCTACTGCTACTTGCTACTGCTACTGCTACTGCTACTGCTACTGCTACTGC